>VSMD01105877.1:0-10941 GCA_008750895.1 Mirza zaza
AGCCTGTAATCCTAGCTCTCTGGGAGGCCGAGGTGGGCGGATCATTTGAGCTCAGGAGTTCGAGACCAGCCTGAGCAAGAGCGAGACCCCATCTCTACTATAAATAGAAAGAAATTAATTGGCCAACTAATATATATAGAAAAAAAAAATTCGCCGGGCATGGTGGCACATGCCTGTAGTCCCAGCTACTTGGGAGGCTGAGGCAGCAGGATTGCTTGAGCCCAGGAGTGTGAGGTTGCTGTGAGCTAGGCTGACGCCACGGCACTCACTCTAGCCTGGGCAATAAAGTGAGACTCTGTCTCAAAAAAAAAAAAAAATAAAAAAATAAAACAGCACCATTAAGGCGATGAAAGGCAAGCCATGGCATGGGAGGAGACAGGTGTGACGTACATGCATCTGGCAAAGACTTGGATTGAGACTATATGAAAGTCCTGCGAATGAATCAGAAAACACAAACAATCCAACAGAAACACGTCAAAGACTTGAATAGGCACTTTCTTAAAGAGAGTATCTAAATGGCCAAAGGACCTAGGAAAACATGCTCAACGTTCTTAGTTACCAGAGAAATGGAAATTAAAACCACCATGAGATATATCATATACCCATCAGAATGATGAAAACTAGAAAGACTGACGATGTCATGGACAGGTGAAGATGTGCAGCAAAAAGAAATCCCATGAGCTGTTGGTAGGCGTGGCAGAGGCACGAAAATGCTGCAACACCGCAGAACTTGCCTCTCCCCGTAACGCAGCAGTTCTCTCCTTGGCGCACACCTAAGACAACATGCTCGTACCTGTGCACCAAAAGACACACACAGGAATGCTCGAAGCAGCACTGGATATGCTACTATAGGAAACAACCCTCATACCCATCAGCAGAAGAGTCAACAGACTGTGGTACGTGCATACAGTGGAACATTCTCCGCTGTGGCAATGAAAAAGAAGGAACTATTACTATACACATGCATATGAATCTAACATGATGTGTGAGACACCAGATAGGAATGAGCACATACTGTATGATTTCATCATATATAAAGTTCAAAACCAGGCAAACCAATCTATGGGGACAAAGGTCAGGATGGTGGTTAACCTTGTGGGTAGAAGGGACAGGAAGGGGCTCCCGGGGTGCTGGTAACAATGTGCTTGTTGATCTGGGTGCTGACAACCACCCCCCGGACCCCACTCGCATGGCGAGAATCACAGATCTGTATGCTTATGGTGTATCACAGATCTGTATGCTGTATGCTTATGCGCCTAGCTATAGATGTGATATTTCAATAAGAAGTTTATACATAAACTTCACACATACATACACCCTCTTTCTCCCACTGCCAAGGCTCTCAGGCAGGCAGAGGAGGCAACAGAGTCAGGAGACAAGCTCTGGAGTCGGGCAGACCCAGGTGACCTTTCCAACCTGCCAATTTGCAGCTGAGTGAACTTGAACTAGGATTTCATTGTTCCTCAATTAGCAAATAGAAGTAACAAATCCTAGTTCAGATGATTCTGCAAGGATCAGATGAAGAAAAAAGATCCAGTGTGTGGGTGACACAGTGTGTGGCCCACGGCAGGCTCCGCTTACCCAGCAGCTCTCACTATTAACTGGGAAGGGAGCTATACCAGGAAGCTTGTCTGACCACCTCACCTGCCAGACCCCAGCCAAGACACAGGACGGGGAGTCAAGAGCATATATTACTTACCAAACAGAAATCAAACTTAAAGTGATGATTAAGAAAACTATCAGGCCGGGTGCGGTGGCTCACGCCTGTAATCCTAGCTCTCTAGGAGGCCGAGGTGGGCGGATCGTTTGAGCTCAGGAGTTCGAGACCAGCCTGAGCAAGAGCGAGACCCCATCTCTACTATAAATAGAAAGAAATTAATTGGCCAACTAATATATATAGAAAAAATTAGCTGGGCATGGTGGCACATGCCTGTAGTCCCAGCTACTTGGGAGGCTGAGGCAGCAGGATTGCTTGAGCCCAGGAGTTTGAGGTTGCTGTGAGCTAGGCTGATGCCACGGCACTCACTCTAGCCTGGGCAATAAAGTGAGACTCTGTCTCAAAAAAAAAAAAAGAAAACTATCAGCAACCTAGATGAATGTTTCTGATAAAATACTATGAGAGAAGAAGCAGGTACAAAACTGAATGTAATTCCCATTTATGTGAAATGTCCTGAACAGGCAAACCCACAGAGACAGAGGTAGATTAGTGGTTGCCAGGGGATGGGGAAGGGGCAGTGGGGAATGACTGCCAACAGGACCAGGGTTTCCTTTTGGGGTGATGAAAATGTTCTGCATCAGACAGTGGCGATGGTTGTACAACATTGTCAATGCACCAAAAGCCACCGAATTGCACACTTTAAAATGGTACATTTTAAGTAATGTAAATGTTCTCTCAGTTAAAAACAAAAAACAAACTAAATGCATTTGGTTGACTTCTAAAAAGGACTAGAGTTTTTGGCAAATTTGCTTATATGGAACTCTTCTTTCTCGATTTCTCAACTGTTGCCAGGTCATTGTGTCTAGATGTACCCCAGCAGAAACTCTGGTGGAAACACAAAGTGACAATGTAAAGCAGGCCCCAAGGAAGAGACCATTGTGCCATCGGGTAATCAATGCACCTTCCCTCACACCCAAACCCTTCTAGGATATGACTGACAGCAAGAACACATGGAAATGTGTCCTTACAACACTGAATGCCCCATAGTATTCATAGAAAAAGGGCCCAGAGGGACATACACAAGCATCACCTGGGAGAACATTTAAGGGTTAAGATAATGAGTGAGATAATTTCCTTTGTTTTCCAAATTTGTAAGTTTTCACATTATTTTTATAATTAAAAACATATTTTGTAGTTTAAAACATATTTTGTGTGTGTGGGGCAACTCAAATGTCCAAAATTAGGGGACAGGCCACACAGATTAAGGTACAGTCCCATAATACAACATCATTTGCTTATTAAACAGGTGATGGCTAGTCACTGTCTCCTGCCATGGAAGGATATTTTTAGTATGCTAGGTGGAGAAAGCCAGTTAGAAAATAGTATGGATGGGCTGGGTGCGGTAGCTCACGCCTGTAATCCTAGCACTCTGGGAGGCTGAGGCGGGCGGATTGCTCAAGGTCAGGAGTTCGAAACCAGCCTGAGCGAAACCTTGTCTCTACCAAAAATAGAAAGAAATTAATTGACCAACTAAAAAATATATATACAAAAAATTAGCCGGGCATGGTGGCGCATGCCTGTAGTCCCAGCTACTTGGGAGGCTGAGGTAGCAGGATTGTTTGAGCCCAGGAGTTTGAGGTTGCTGTGAGCCAGGCTGATGCCATGGCACTCACTCTAGCCTGGGCAACAAAGTGAGACTCTGTCTCAAAAATAAATAAATAAATAAAAAATAGTATGGATGATGTGATCCCATTTTGCTCAAAAGGAAAAAAGGTCTAGAGGCTATACACTAAGATGCTAAGAGTTGTCCTCTCCTAGGTTGAGGGGTTATGAGTCTTTTGTGAATTTTTTTGGCTAATTTCTATACCCAATTCTCCTACCCATTTTTCCCCTATAATGCACATGTAATGCTTTTGTAATAAGAAAAATTACTTTTTATTTTAAAAATGTGCATGAAGATAGATTGCTTGATTTTGAAGGCTCCAACAATAACGATTATTAGAATAGCTAAGCCCTGAGTATAGACTCATATCAGAGAAGATATTCTAGATAAAAGAAAGGTGGCCACCAAATCCGAATACCTCTCCCATGGTGGCCTGTCCCCATCCCCTGACTCTCCACCTTCCAGACTCTCTGGGCCACACTAACCTATTCAGCCCTTCTATGTGGCTCCCAGGGCATTTGCATATGCTGCTGCCTGGGCCCAGGATGTCCTTCTTCTAACCCCTTCCTGTAAACTCCTACTTATCCTTTTCTATTCCCTGACCCTCAACATCAAGGTTATTTGTCACTGTCTTCAGTGACATATACCTGTCAAGGCACTTTACTCTGTGTATTCTGATGGTTGAATTTGAGGCCTGGGGCTGGGCATGATGGCTCATGCCTATAATCCCAGCACTTTGGGAGGCTAAGGCAGGAGGATCACTTGAGCCCAGGAGTTTGAGACCAGCCTAGGCAATATAGTGAGACCCTGTCTCTAAAAGAAGTAAATAATTTGAGGCCTGGCTTTAACAGCTTTGGGAGAGTTGTCCATGCACTCAGCACAGGATGTTCTCTCTCCTTTTGGGAGGTCAGTCTTGAGACCTCTGCCCAGCATGAGGCTGGCACAGGCGGACTGAGGCCATCGGAGGCACTTGACACTCCCTACCCACCTTTGAGAGAGTCCAGCAGCAGCTGAAAAGCCAACTCCTGTCTCTTAAAGGATAGATGTTTTCACAGAAACTCCACCTCCAACAAAGTGGTTCTGAAGACTTGGGGAAGAAAGGGACAAGGGCAAACTCCCCGAGAGTGCCAGCAGCTCTCCCTGCACCTACAGGCAAGTCATGCCAGCCTAGTGCGGGGTGGAGGGAGCAGGCACCATGCCAGGCACCGAGGGCAGGGGACTAGAAGGAAGGAACTTTTGTCTTCAAAGGGCCAATCCTCTGGCTGGGAAGACAGGCTCCAAGGACAACCACAGCAGGAGGGGTGGAGCTGCACGTTGGGAGCAGACTTGGCTTCAAATCCTGGTGCTGCCACCACATAGGCATGTGACTACACTGGCCCTGCCCTTCTTACGGCCTCACACTCCTTTTATTTAAAGCCCTGCGCCCTGACATCCGCAGCCTCTCCAGTGCCTGGCATGACGAGCCACCTGGAGCTTGGCTAACACCAAAGGGGAAAAAGGGAGTTCTCTGGAAGGAGGAAGTTGTGGGCTCAGTCTGTGGCACCATGTGGCATGTGCTAAGACCACACAGATGGATGGCATGGTTCACGCCATGGGGCTTCAAAGGGAGCAGGCACTTAGAGCTGAAGAAACCAGGAAAGGCCTCTTGGAAGAGCTGGGCTCTATCCTCAGAGACAGAAAATGGCCCCCAACAGAGAAAGCCACAGGAAGCAGGCTGCCAGGGGGCCCCTGGCTGAGGACCCCACAGTGAGTGGGAAGCTCGGCTCCAGTTCTGACAGCCCAGCAGGGTATGTGGGGAGGAGGGCCTCACTGTGACCTCCTGACACAGCTGAACAAAGTGGAATTCCAGACTGGCTAGCTCTGGGAGTGGAACATGGGAAGGTGGAAGAGGCGTGCGAAACCTGCTGAGGCCCAGCACTGGTCGTCATTAGCTTCAGCCCCAGGGGACAGGAAGAATCCTCCACTCCCTCCTCTCGGCTCCAGGGCCAGCTTCCAGAGATTCTGTGTGGGTAGCAGTCCAGGGGAAGAGGGATCCCAGGTACAGAGGAAGACCCTGTGCCTCCAGGTCACTGGTGCAATACAGAGCAATTCCTTTGTGTTCCTGCTGGTCAAACCTGTCCTGCCTGGGGAGCAGTTAGGAGGCTCCCTCCCAACCCCAAAGCCAGGTGGCAGGGCTGAAAGAAGTACAGTTCACCTGTTGCACCTGAGGGGGTCCATAGCTCAGGCTGCCCTGAACTGGCTCCACCTCACCTGAGGGTTTCAGACCTGGATTTACACAGGGAACATAACCCTTCCCAGGCGAAGGAGTTGTGACTAGGGCCTTCCAAGTTCCAGTCCTAGTTTCCATCCTGTCCTTCAGAAGCAGGAAAATGTAGCCTGAGGTTCTGGGACCAAAAGGGCCATCAATGCCCAGACCCAGCCAACCTCCCACCCCCTGCTGGACACTTTACTGAAACAGCCCCAGGAATGGCCGCCTCTGCTGGTCTACGCCACACAGCAGTGTCTTCATGCCTCCAGGGTGTCCCCACCCAGGAGGAAGTTCCTCTACACTCCAGTCTGGATACCAGGGCCACCTAGGCAGTCTGCCACTGGCGACACAGTTTGGAACTGACCTTCTCAGGGTGGGCTCGTCCTGCGGAGATGAGTATGTGCACCCCATGGCTTCTCTCTCCCAGTTCCAGGACTTAAGGAAAAAAGAAGGGTACAGCTTGCTCCTGGAAGCCGGCAGGGGGCCAGCAGATAGAAAGTTCAGGTCCTTCCATGCTCTCCCCAGTGCTGGTGGAGAAGCTGCCTGGGCCTGTGGACTCAAAGTGCTCGTGGACACCCCGAGGTCCTCTTGGAGTCTCCCCAAGCTCCTGCCTGCATCCGTCCCCACAAGCCTGAGAACCCTGCAACATCTGGCAGCTCCAGGCGGGAGGAGGCAGGACTCAAGACTGAGGCCTCCCATGATGCCCTGCGGCGGGGGCACGCACCCCTCCTCCTCCTGTATGGACCGGGGGAAGGAGAAAACCCTTCCAACCCAACTCGGGTCTCCTTGGAAACTGTTTATATCAGAGCCCTTCTCCCCACGCCCTCCCTCTTTCTCGTTTTAAAAAAAAAAAGGAAGTCATGTCTGCTGAATAAAGCTCTTCTAGACTCTAGAAGGCAACTGTGCAGGTTGCTATGGCAGGGCTGTCTCTCCATAAAGGAAGCCGCACTGAGCCCGCTGTCTGAGTGCCTTGTGATCATATTAAATTAGATCTGGTCCCCGTCTTCCCCAACACAAAAGCACTGTGAGCAGACAGAGCTGATGACGCTGGGTCTGTGTCAGCTGGGGGCGTCCTGCGTGGTGTGGAACAGACAGGTTTCCCTCCTGACACGGCAGTCAGGGATGCTCAGCAAGGTGGCTGCTCCCATTGCTGTGGAGGTATCCTGTCTTAAGGTGTGTCCCTTCAGAGATTCCTAAGCATAAACGGCCCATCGGAAAATCCAGGGCTCCGCTGTGCAGAGGCAGCAGCTGGCCCAGGCAGGGAGCCCAGACCACGTGGCTCCAGAATGGAGCAAGGAAGGTTCCAATTAGGCCTCTCTACTCCCAAATTGGGAGCAGGAGTCTCTCCACTTCAGGCCTTAGAAGTCAGCTGCAGTCCACCAAGTGGGGAGGATGAAGGGAGGGAAGGGAACAGCATAGCCACTTGGATGGAGATGAGAGCCCAGTGGGATTCATCCCATTCAGGTCCCAGGTAATGCTGAGAAGCGTTTCTGAAAACTGTGACTCAAGTTTAATTTTCTGCACAGCAGAACTAATTTATTCTGGGACTTTCCCCTGTCTTTGGCAACACACGGGGCAGTTGCTTTTGACCAGCTCCCTTTCAGAGCCTGGTGTCTGGCAGCCAAGTGCCCCAGGCCCAGGCCAACAGGCGCCAAGGTGGCAGAATGGATGTGAACTCCTGAGGCAGGACGCATGATTACAGCAGACTCAGGGACAGACTGGTCATGGTGGGATGGAGTTAGCTTTGCAAATGGCTCCACCCAACAGGCCCAGATATCTCTACCTTCAGAGCCTTGTGGTGCAGGGATGATGGCTAGAAAGACCTGCCTTTGGAGAAAACAGAAAGTGGTTTGCTACAGCTTAAATAAAAGCCAGCAGCTCCAGTGGCCACACAGTGAGGGCGGCCTGAGATAGCCAGCTTTGGGCAGGTGTGAAGTTAAAACAGGTGAGAGGCCACAGGTCTAAGACAAAAAAGAGAAGGGGAAGCACTACTTATTGAGTGTCTACTGTATGCCAGCTAGTATTCCAGGAGCTTAATATTTTATTTCATGTAATCCTCGCCACCCTGGGAGGCAGGTAAGGATTTCTGTCCCCACTGATAGCTAAGGGTAGTGAGGCAAGGGGGTGAAGCAGTAATTTAACTCTGGGCCTGTGAAAGTCCAAAGGCATGCAGCCCAGCGCCCAGGGTTCCTGCACCTTCCCTCCCCACCCTGTATTGGTTCAGCCAAAGCACAGCTCACAAGGTGCCCGTGCACCCTGGGCACGTTCAGAGAGCTCACCTCACAATCCTTCCCAGGGTTGCTGGGGCCTTGTTGCCTAGGGTGCTCAAGGCTCCAGCATACTACAGCTCCTCCCAGGACCCCAGACTACCCCTGGGACCCCAACTTCCCCCCAGGACAACAGATTCCCTTTGTGACCCAGCTTTCTTGGTGACCTACACCTGGGCTCTACCAAGCCATGCCTTTCCCAGAGCAGGCCCCACGTGTCCTCGCCTCTGAGCTTCTGTACACGCAGCCCTGGCCTCCTACTCAGTCTCCCAGACTCATCAGGGGGCACCTTGTCTCTGATGTGCCCCCAGTGGGGGGGTGTCCCCCTGCATTGCCACTGCCTTCGGTTGTTAAAACACTTGTTACTCTGTACTGTCCTTATCTCTCCCAACTACACATGAGCCCCTGAGGACACTGCTCTATCCTCTGTGCCCCTCATGCCTGGCACACCTGGGGAAGGAGCCACCAGAAGCACCGAATGCCCTGATGGTGTCCAGTGAAGCCAGGACAGTGGCCAATTCGAGTTCTGCATTGCTGTTCCCAGACAGTCCACATTTGGAGCTTCAGGCACTAGCTAGAATGGCAAAAACCACCCCAGTCTCGTCAGGGACCAGGAAAGGCAGGTGAGGTCCCCTCAGTAGTCAAGTGGCAGCAGAAATCCCAGACCTGTGCTTGCAGAGGTGGGAGAAATGTCCTGGGCCCATTTCCTGGCCATTCCCCACACCGGTGGGCGGCTCCAGGCGCCTTCTGCTCTCATGGGCACAGAGGCCTTCTCCTAGGTGCTTTTCTCTTTGTGCAACTCCAGTGTTTCTCTTCTCATGTTCAGCGGAGGCAAGGATCCCTCTATTGAAACAGTGACCCTGAACTGAACGTGGCAAGACCTCTGGCGCACTTTCCATCTGTCGGCACTCAGGAGATAAAAACAGACCTACGTGAAGCCGGCAGCCTTGACGTC
Source organism: Mirza zaza (assembly GCA_008750895.1). Taxonomy (NCBI): domain Eukaryota; kingdom Metazoa; phylum Chordata; class Mammalia; order Primates; family Cheirogaleidae; genus Mirza; species Mirza zaza. The sequence goes on from VSMD01105877.1 coordinate 8,791, forward strand.
TGGCTCTCCTGGGCTTTCCGTCAAGAGCAAACCCCTAAATGAAGGCCATTTAGGAAAATGAGATCTTTTGTGGCTTTCAAAAGCAACCCCCAATGGGATACAATGGGCAAAATCCAGACTGTGGGAAACCCTGAGAAACAAATGATGTGATTTCTTCCACACAAATGCTGCATGGAGGAAACGGGATGGAAAGGAAGCCTGGGAATAGAAGGGACTTGACATTATGTTAAGAAAAAACAGCCGGCACAGAAGGCTACAGCAATATAATTCCATCTAAGTGACATTCTGGAAAAGGCTAAACCACAGGGACAGAAATGACATCAGCGGTTGCCAGAGGATGACGGTCGAGGGAAGGAGACTGACTGCAAATGACAAGGGGGGAACGTTTTGGGGTGATGGAATATACTATTATAGATCTTGATTGTGATATTTGATTATAGAACTGCATAGATCTGTCAAGACCCATCAAATTTTATACTTAAAAAGGAGCAATTTTGCTATATGCAAATCATACCTTAATAAATCTAACCCCTCAAAAGAGAGGGAGAGAAAGAAATTTATAGGATTTACTAATCAACTGCAGTACATGGGTCTTATTTAGATCCTGAATTTTTAAAAAAAAAAAACTGTTAAGGCCGGGTGCGGTGGCTCACGCCTGTAATCCTAGCTCTCTGGGAGGCCGAGGTGGGCAGATCGTTTGAGCTCAGGAGTTCGAGACCAGCCTGAGCAAGAGCGAGACCCCATCTCTACTATAAAAAATAGAAAGAAATTAATTGGCCAACTAATATATATAGAAAAAAAAATTAGCCGGGCATGGTGGCACATGCCTGTAGTCCCAGCTACTTGGGAGGCTGAGGCAGCAGGATTGCTTGAACCCAGGAGTTTGAGGTTGCTGTGAGCTAGGCTGATGCCACGGCACTCACTCTAGCCTGGGCAATAAAGTGAGACTCTGTCTCAAAAAAAACAACCAAAAAACTGTTAAAAAAAATAAAACAAAACATTGATCCATCAGCCAGCGAGCTATGAACAAATGCCTGGGTATCTGACAATGTCAAATTACTGTTGAGTTTCAGGGCTGTGAGGATGGACATTGTGTTATATTCAAAAAGGGGGGGTCCTTGAACTTTAGAGGACTGAGCTATTTCCAGATGAAATACAATTTCCAGAGACTGCTTTAAAATAATCCAGATGCGGTGGGGACGGGGGAAGTGGAAAGAAACAAGATTGGCCAGGAGTAAGTAACTGAAAACTGCAGAAGGGGTGCCCATGGCCCACTCTCTTGCTCTCTATACTTGGGTGTTTGTTTGCAATGTTCCATAATAAGAACTTTTGTTTTTCTTTAAAGTACCCTCAGGCGCCAGGAGGGTGGCAGAGATGCAGAGGGCAGGGCTAGGGGCACGGACAGGAGCACAGCAGCCTGAGGTGGCTCAGAAGGCGGGGTGAGGAGAGGATGCCATCCAGCATGGGGGCCGGTGCTCAGCTGCCACTGCTGGTGGGCGTTGCCATGGGCCCAGTGTGCCCAGAACCTCTGATTTTTTTTTTTTTTTGTAAGAAGCTGTAAGTCTGGGTTTATACAAAGTTGCCAGACTTAATGTTCTAATTAAAATATTTTAAAAAAATACTGTGTAAGCCAAACCCAGCTGGTGGGCCACAGTTTGCCCTAAAGGCAGCCACATACAGAGATTTGGGATTTATTAATTCGATAGCATTTGATTTGACAGGCAGCCCTGCGCTAAGCTAGGGGCCCAAATAAGAATGGGATGCTACCTCTGCACCGTGGGAGGCAGGAATATAAACAAATTCCCATCCATCAAGAGGGCGCGCGCTGGGCGTGGTGGCTCACGCCTGTAATCCTAGCTCTCTGGGAGGCCGAGGTGGGCGGATCGTTTGAGCTCAGGAGTTCGAGACCAGCCTGAGCAAGAGCGAGACCCCATCTCTACTATAAAATAGAAAGAAATTAATTGGCCAATTAATATATATAGAAAAAAATTAGCCGGGCATGGTGGCACATGCCTGTAGTCCCAGCTACTTGGGAGGCTGAGGTAGGAGGATTGCTTGAGCCCAGGAGTTTGAGGTTGCTGTGAGCTAGGCTGACGCCATGGCACTCACTCTAGCATGGGCAATAAAGTGAGACTCTGTCTCAAAAAAAAA